>CM060575.1:12395000-12400000 GCA_030625065.1 Alectoris magna | reverse complement strand
CCCTTTGACGACGATGCGGGGAGGGGAAGGGGGGCCCATCAATATTTTATCGGGGTGAAAACTTCGATGGGGATGTAATTTAATTAGGAGAAATTTGGCGGCTGTTTGGAGCTGTTTAGCACTGGCGGTGGGTGTGATGGAGGGGAGGCGATGGGGAGGGAGGGGAGGGAACTTTATCTGGGATTTATTTTATTTTTTTTTCCTGAATTCTTCGGGGCCTCCTCTTTAGGCAGAAGCGGCCGCTCCGGGATGCGGCTGCGCCCACGACGCGTGGGCTGCGGGGGCTACTGGGGAGGGGATGGCCGTGGCCGAATCGATAGGAGATTGCATTAATTATGATTTCGATTGATACGCTCAAGTCTCTCTCTAAACGCCGCAAAAGGCTCTTCCTTCTTCTTCTTCTTCTTCTTTTTTTCCCTTTTTTTTCCCCCCATTTTTTCCCTCTCCCTCCCTCTGCCCCCCTCCCCATCCCCTGTTATAGAGCCGGAGAGGAGATGAAAAGGCTTGTAGTTTTAAATTCAATGTGACAGCTCTGGAAAGAGCGGATGATGAATCTCCTATTATTGGATCAGTCTATTTGCCGCTCAATGTCTCTCTGTAATTGGAGCAACATCACTTTAAAGGTTCAGAGAGTAGAGCATTTCTGGTGAAAAATCCCCACAACACGCTGGTGAATGTTTTAAAGGGAAATCTATTAGTGATTTGGAGAGGGGAGGGGACAAGGGGGGCCGGCTGGGGGGGGGGGCGGTGTGCGCGTGCGGCGCTCCGGCTGTTCGCTATTTAACGGGGATCGGTGGGCTCCGTGCGTTCCCCTCCGTCTCCCCCGCACCCTCCCCTGCCCGCCCGGCCCCCGCCGCCCTCCTCGGGCTGGAGTTCGTATCAAAGCCCCCCTTGTCTTGTTGTGACAGCTCTGATATTGTTTATTGAGGCTGGATGTCAGGTATAATTAGCAATCGATATGGAAAACGTTCGCTCCCCACACTGGCACGTCTCTGACGTCAGGACCGATTAACGTTTCTTATTGGTCCCAAATTCCCCCAGCCTGAGCTAATTATTGGGAGCCTGATGTTGATAAAGTTAAAGCGCCCGGGCGCCCTGCAGCATGAGCCCCTCGCCGCGCCGCCTCCGCCGGCAGCAGCACCCCCGGCCGCAGCCGCCCCGCCGCCAGCACCCCCGGAGCCGCCGGCAGCCCCCCCGGCACCCCCCGCCTCGCTAGAGCCGCCCCCATGATGGACAGCCGCATCCTGGAGCATCCCCATGCCCAGTTCGGGGGCATGGTGGGCTTCCCTTACCCGCTCGGCCACCACCACGTCTACGAGCTGGCCGGCCACCAGCTGCAGTCGGCGGCCGCTTCCGTGCCCTTCTCCATCGATGGATTACTGAGCGGCTCCTGCGCGGCCTCCGTGGTCACCCCCGCGCCGCTCATCCCTTCGGGCTGCGGGGTGAACGCGGACACGCAGCCCTTCAAGCTCGCAGGTAGGAGCGGCGCCGCGCCCCTCGCTGCGGGAGAACGGGGCCCTTCGTGGATCCCCGAGGGGGCGGGATGGGACGAGGGGGGGGAGCGGGTGGCGGGAGCCCCCCCGGCGCGGGGTTGCGCTGTGCCCCGAACAATAGCGGCCCGGCCCGGGGCCTGCCCCGAATTCACTGCCGGAGTGGGGGCTCGGGCCGTACCGACCTGCCCGGGGGAAACGAGAGGCGGAATCCTGGAGAGCGATGGGGCTTGGAAGACGAAGAGCGACGATTTCTATTTATGTGCTTATTTTTATTTCTTTTTAAAAACGATATAACCAAAGAGAAACGCTCTCCTTCCCTCCTTCCCGCCCCCCCCCCTCCCCGGCCTTGTAGCACAGCTATTGTTCAGCCATCAGAACGTCGCCCAAACCTCCTCGTATTAATCCCGGAATATCCCCTTTCCAGAAAAAAATAAAACAAAATAAAACGCTCAGCATCTATTCTCCTAATAATAATAACTTCCACGCTCGGCGGAGATGGAGAGGAGCGGCCGTGAGCCCCGACCGGCGCCGTCCATCCCCACGGAGGCCCCGAGCGCTCAACCCGCAGCCGGGGCCGCGAGTGGGATCGGCTGCGGCCGTCGGGGCTGGGGAAGGGAACGGGGAGGTGGCGGTGGGGGGGCTTCTTTTCTTATTATTTTTGTTCTAATTCGGTCCTGGGTGGCTGGAGCAAATATTGGAACTTCTCTCTCTCTCTCTCTGCCAGTGCCTATGGAGAGCTTCCTTCAGGATAAATGTTGTGTAAAGTACAATTTCGGAGGAGGCGAGGGCCGATGGGCTCCTGCCCGTTTTTAGCTCAGGTGTGTGTGTAACCCCGCTGTTCTATCGACGTTACCGAGCACGGAAGTTTGAAGGCTCCTGTGAATGGCAGGGAGGGGGGAGAAGGCCTCTATTCGGGGAGCTGAGGGTATTTCTGCCTTTTCAGACTCGGGTGACCCGGACAAAGAAAGTCCTGGCTGTAAGAGAAGACGAACCCGCACCAATTTTACCGGCTGGCAGCTCGAGGAGCTGGAAAAGGCGTTTAATGAGAGCCATTACCCGGACGTGTTTATGAGAGAGGCTCTGGCTCTCAGGCTGGACTTGGTGGAGTCCAGAGTGCAGGTAAACCCCGACCCGCTCCCTTCCTTCTCCCCGGACCCAGCGACTACCCGGGGCTCCAACCCTGGGCCTGGCCCGCAGCCCCGCTCTGCTTTGTTCCCAACCTCCGCTCGGTCGCTGCAGTTTCATTTTTATTATCTTTATTTCTCTAAAAAAAAAACCAAAACAATAATTGGAAACAAGCAGGCTCGCAAACTGGCCACAGACAGTGGTATTCCATCGTAGGTTCCCAGAACATTTTTATTTTCCCTCTGTAAGCGTTTCTCTTTCAACGAGCCAAGGCTGAAAAATGACGATGTAAATGCGGAGCTCAATCACGGGCCGGGATCCGCCGGACGATGTCGGTGCAGCTCGGGGCGCTCCGAGACCGTGCGGGACGTGTTCAGCTTCATTTACCGGCCTTCCCAGCTCGGGCAGAGTCTGTTTGCTTAAAAATAATAATAGGAATGGTGTCTGTGGGTCTCTCCCTGCTGTGCGTCGCGGGACCGCTGTGCCCGGGGAGCAGATGAGTTTGTGCGGAGCCGCGGGCTGAGACCGCACCGCGAGTCTCTCCGGAGGTTCCGTTCCGCGGAGCGCTGCCCGACGAGGGGCGGCTGAGCCCCGGCTCTGCCCGGCTCGGTACAGCCCGGCAGGAGCAAAGATGCCGCGATGGGGGCAGCGAACAGCCGGGGCCGTATCCCAGGGCTTGGGCTGCGGGCGTGGAGGGGCTGCTGTGGCCCGTGGGGAAGCGAAGCGCGTGGGGCCGACGCACGGCTGCAGGGCCGGAGCGGGCAGAGTTTCAGTGATTTCTCCCCTAAACTACTAAAGCAATCCCAGTCTGTGGGCTGAGCCAGCATCCCCTCCGTGTTCCGGACGGGAGGAGGATAAGGCCAGGCGGCCCTTCTGCCCCCCATCTGCTATGCTCTGTTCTAGCGAGTTCTGTACGACGCTGGGGAAGAAGAGGGGGGAGGGAGTGATGGGAATGGAGGATTGGGCCCAGGCCCGGTGCTTCTGCACCCCGGGGCCTCGGGGATTAGCTGAGGGAACGGATGCTTTCCCTTCCCCTCCCTCGGTGCGGGCCCGGTGCAGCGTGTGTGTGCGTGAGTGTGCACCCCCCCCCCTCGATTATTATTATTTTCTGCCCCCTCCCGCGCTCTCCGTCTCGCAGATATCCGGTGCTGGGCGCTGCCGGCACCTCGACGGGTGGACAGGGGAGGCCTGAGCTGCGCTTCTCCCCCCCCCCAGATCTGCCCTGGCCACCTCGGGGCCGGTGTGCTGGGTGTTAACTGCTTCTCGTTGTTCGGTGTGTAGGTCTGGTTCCAAAACCGCCGGGCCAAATGGAGAAAGAAAGAGAACACGAAGAAAGGCCCGGGGCGGCCGGCTCACAACTCGCACCCCACGACGTGCAGCGGGGAACCCATGGACCCCGAGGAGATCGCCCGCAAAGAATTGGAGAAGATGGAGAAAAAGAAACGCAAACATGAGAAAAAACTCCTCAAAAGCCAAAGCCGCCACCTCCACTCGCCCAGCGGCCTCTCCCTGCACAGCACGCCCAGTTCGGACAGCGACAGTGGCGGCGGGGGGGGCCTCTCGCCCGCCCCACCCGAGGCGAAGCCCCGCGGGCAGCCCCCGCCGCCCCACCCGCCACCTCCCGCCGCCGCCGCTTCCTCCGAGCCGCCCCCCAGCAGCTGCGACCAAACGGCAGAGCCCTTCTACCCCAGCCAAAGAAGCGGGTCCGGCCGGCTCCAGCGCCCGCCCGATAAGGACTGCGCGGCCGCCCCGTCGGGGGACGGCAGCGGCGGAGCGGGGGGGCCCCGGGGAGCCGGCAGCTTCCACAAGCTCAACCCCTTCAGCGTGGAGAGCCTACTCTCCGACTCGCCCCCTCGCCGCAAGGCCGCTTTGGACTTCCCTAGCCTCCAGCCCTGCGCTCCCCGCACCATCATCGGCAAAGGACACTTCTTGCTCTACCCCATCACGCAGCCCCTGGGCTTCATCGTGCCGCAGACCGCGCTCAAGGCCAGCCCGGGCCCCGAGGCGGGGCAGCCCCCCCGGGACTCCCCGCTGCCCGCGGCCAACCCGGGCCCCCCCGCTTTCAGCGCCGAACCGGCTCCCGCTGGCGCTCAGCCCGGCCCCAGCTCCACGGACACTGCCGCGGGCCCCGCGCCGCCCCCTCCCGCCGGAGCCTCGCCCCGTTCCGCGGCGGCGCACGGTGACCCGGCGGCTGCGGCTCCCGCGGAGGGCGGCTCCTTTCCCCGGCCCAAATCGCCGGTGCGGGCGAGGGACGGGAGCGCGACACCCAGGGATAAATCGGACTGCGGCCCCGCGGAGGTCGGCGGCCTCGACGGCGAGGAGGTGGACATGGACTGAGCGGGCGAAAATCCCAACAAACCCGACATAAAGGAGAGGGAAAAA